>ONZH01000322.1:0-29900 GCA_900303285.1 Rhinella marina
CAGGCGTGTACGCTTATCGGTGATGACACCACCAGCTGCACTGAATACCCGCTCTGACAGCACGCTAGCGGCAGGGCAGGCCAGCACCTCCAAGGCGTACAGCGCCAGTTCAGGCCACGTGTCCAGCTTTGAAACCCAGTAGTTGTATGGAGCAGAGTGATCGCTAAGGACGTTGGTATGGTCAGCTAGGTACTCCCTCACATCTTTCTGTACAGCTCCCCCCTACTCTGCCTAGACTGGGGACAGGTGACAGTGTCTTGCTGGGGTGACATAAAACTGGCAAAGGCCTTGGAGAGCGTTCCCCTGCCAGTGCTGGACAAGCTGCCTGCTCGCCTCCTCTCCCCCGCTACTTGGCTCACAGAACCATGCCCTCTGCCGCTAGTGGCATCAGATGGGAAGAATTGTTTCAGCTTGTGCACCAGGGCCTGTTGATACCTATTCACTCTCATACTCATTTCCTCTGCAGGGATGAGAGTGGAAAGGTTCTGCTTGTACCGTGGGTCCAGGAGAGTGAACACCCAGTAATCGGTGTTTGAAAAAATTCTTCTAACGCGAGGGTCACGGGATAGGCAGCCTAACATGAAGTCTGCCATGTGCGCCAGAGTCCCAACACGCAAGAATTCCCTCTCCTCACTGACCTGACTCTCCATTTCCTCCTCCTCCTCCTCCTAGTCCTCCTCTTCAGCCCATACACGCTCAAGAGTTAAGGACTTGCACTGGTACCCTCTACTGTCTCGCCGACATTCTCCTCTTCTTCCTCCTCATCCTCATCCCCCTCCTCCGATTTGCGCTGAGAAACAGACCGGAGGGTGCTCTGGCTATCAAGCGAAGTATCTTCCTCCACCGTCTCTTGTGACAAGCGCAAAGCATCCGACTTGATGCTGAGCAGTGATTTTTTCAACAGGCAAAGCAGCGGGATGGTGAGGCTGATAATGGCGGCATCGCCGCTAACCATCTGTGTTGACTCCTCAAAGTTGCTCAACACCTGGCAGATATCAGACATCCACGTCTACTCCTCATTGTAGACTTGAGGAATCTGAGAGACCTGACTACCAGTTCTGGTGGAAGATGACATCTGGCAGTCTACAATCGCTCTGCGCTGCTGGTAAACTCTGGATAACATGTTTAATGTGGAATTCCATCTCATGGGCACGTCGCACAACAGTCGGTGAGCGGGCAGTTGTAGGCGGCGCTGCGCTGCCCTGAGAGTGGCAGCATCTGTGCTCGACTTGCGGAAATGCGCACAGATGCGGCGTACCTTGATAAGCAAATCAGACAGATTGGGGTATGTCTTGAGGAACCGCTGAACTATTAGATTGAACACGTGGGCCAGGCATGGCACATGTGTCAGTCTGCCGAGTTGCAGAGCCGCCACCAGGTTACGCCCATTGTCACACACAACCATGCCTGGCTTGAGGTTCAGCGGTGCCAGCCACACATCGGTCTGCGCCGTGATGCCCTGTAACAGCTCTTGGGCGGTGTGCCTTTTGTCACCTAAGCTCAGCAGTTTGAGCACCGCCTGTATTTCCTCTTGCGCTCCAGCGTCTGCTGTAAAGACAGCTGAACGCTGCGCTGGGACACATTGGTGGACGCTGTGGAGGATCGTGGAGGCAAAGGTGTGGTTTTCCGGCGGGAGGCGCTCGTGCCGGAGTCCTGGCCAGGGGGCTGACTAGCAGAGGCAGCGAGTGACGCGGGGGTTGACTAGCAGAGGCAGCGAGTGACACAGGGGAAGGAGCAGTGGTGGGACCCGCAAGAGGTGGTGAACGGCCTTGGTTCCATTGAGTGGGGTGTTTAACACTCATATGCCTGCGCATGCTGGTGGTGGTTAGGCTAGTAATGGTGGCACCCCTGCTGATTCTGGTGTGGCACAGGTTGCACACCACAGTCCGTCGGTCATCCTCACTTTCTTTAAAGAACCTCCAGACTTGCGAACATCTAGGCCTCGCCATGGGAGCTTCACTACGTGAAACAGTTGCTGATGATGCACCAGCTCTGGCCCTGCTTCTCCCTCTGGCCACACCACTGCCTCTTCCAACCTGTTCTGGTGCAGCACTCGCCTCCGCCTCAGAAGCAATGTCTTCACTCGGCATATCAACCCAGCTTGGGTCAGTCACCTAGTCATCCTCCGATTCCTCAGTCTGCTCCCTCCTCGGAATTCCTCCCCTAACAACAACTTCACCACTGTCTGACAACCGTGTCTCCTCATCGTCCGACACCTCTTTACAAACTTCTTCCACTAAGTCAACATTGTCATCATCACATCATCATCACCCACAGACTGCGACAGTTGGAAAACTTGGGCATCGGGAACGAGGTCAGCAGCAACCTGAGAAGTGGTTTGTGACTCTGGGAAGGGTCCAGAAAACAGTTCCTGAGAGTATGCCGGATCGCATTCCAAATTTTCCTGGGAGGGGGCAGACTGGGGGGAAGGAGGTTGAGGTGGAGGAGCCATAGGAGTGCTCCCTTGGGTAACGTTGGTGGACTGCGTGGAAGACTGACTGGTGGACAAATTACTTGAAGCATTGTCCGCAATCCACTAGATCAGCTGTTCGCACTGTTGTGATTTCAACAGTCCTCTACCACGTGTCCCTGTAAGTTGAGACATGAAGCTAGGGAGTGTAGCTCTGCAGAATTCCCCTGCTCCCTCATCAGCGGGTACTGTCTCACCCTGCCCAGGACCATGGCCTCTGCCCCCTGCAGTAATTGAATGCCCACGCCCTTGCCCTCAACCCTTAGCCCTGGGGTTCAAAATTTTTTGTATATAGGTGTATGATAAAAAAAAAAAAAAAAATTACACGGGCCTGGTATACTGAAACCCACAAACTTGTTAAGTCCGGTAGAATTAAGTGACGTACAGAAAGTGTCACCTGGACAGATTATACGGATTGGAGCGAGTGTGCTGAACTGTGACACACAGAAAGGTTACACACAGCTGAGTAAAAAGGATTTGTATCACTGAGCTAAAAAAACTGAAAAAATATATATTTTTTTAATTTTGTTTTTTTGAGAACGTGACGTGCAAGAACTATGGTATAACTTACTGACACCCTGCTATTTAGTCTGCGACCCAGACAAATGTCGCACAGAGAGTTTTCTGGATCAAGCTGTAGATGATATTGGTAGCAAATGACTTGGTTGTATTCTGTGACGTACAGAAAGTGTCACCTGGACAGTATATATGGATTGGAGTGAGTCAGTGCTGAACTGTGACACACAGAATGGTTCCACACTGCTGTGTGCAATGGATTTGTATCACTGAGATAGAACAATAAAAAAAAAACAGGGTTAGATATGGCGATAGCTGCACTACTAGTGCCAGCCAGCCAGCCAAGCCAGGAGACAAAAAAAAAATTTCTTCTAGCCCTTAGAAGGGCTGTTGGGTTCTTTGTGGGTGATTCCTGCCTAACTGAGAACTAAATTCAGGCCCTAACACTGTCCCTGAAAGGCAGCAGCTCTATCCCTAACGACATCCAGATGGCATCTGAGCCGAGTGCCGCGGCCAGTCACTAGTATATTCCAGGGTCACCTGATCAGGCCAGCCAACCCCTGCTATCGACATGTAAGGGCCCCACGTGATGCTGGGTGTACTGTAGAGTCTCCTGGCTTGTGATTGGCTGTGTTTATAGGCGCCAAAAAAGCACGATGCGGAAGTTGCCATTTCCTCGAGTATGGCGAGATACTCGTCCGAGCTGCGAGTACTTACGAGTACCCTAATACTCGAACGAGCACCAAGCTCGGACGAGTATGCTCGCTCATCTCTATATATATAGAGTGTGAGCACAGGTACAGGGGAAGACCGTAAAATTTTATACTCCACATATGTTCTTTTTTCCCCTCAAATTCAAAAGTCATGTTAATAGGTCAAGTGACTTCCTATAAACTGAACCTTAGGGTGTTTCAGAAAAGGAAATTTGACTCAAAGCCCCATTTTGGACACTCATGAATGAACCAATATTATCTCCATTCTGCAATACAGAATATGGTGGCTCAAGTATAAAAAAAATCATAAAATTAAGTTTGTTTGTGCATCAAAAACCTATATGTGCCGCCAAGTGAGTAAAAAATACATATGAAATATGACATAAAAAATGCAATATAAATACTCATCTAAAGTAAATGTAGGCCGGCATGGTACATGGGTCTGACACCCCACACGTATTGCCGGATCAGCCAACTTCCTCAGGGGTAACTCAGTCACTGCATATTCTCCTGCATATATACAGTTCAAACCAAAAGTTTGGACACACCTTCTCATTCAAAGAGTTTTCTGTATTTTCATGACTATGAAAATTGTAGATTCACACTGAAGGCATCAAAACTATGAAACGCAAACCGGATGGAATAGCATGCCGCTGCCAGATGCTGTGGTAGCCATGCTGGTTCAGTATGCCTTCAATTTTGAATAAATCCCCAACAGTTTCACCAGAAAAGCACCCCCACACCATCACACCTCCTCCTCCATGCTTCACGGTGGGAACCAGGCATGTAGAGTCCATCCGTTCACCTTTTCTGCGTCGCACAAAGACACGGTGGTTGGAACCAAAGATCTCACATTTGGATTCATCAGATCAAAGCACAGATTTCCACTGGTCTGATGTCCATTCCTTGTGTTCTTTAGCCCAAACAAGTCTCTTCTGCTTGTTGCCTGTCCTTAGCAGTGGTTTCCTAGCAGCTATTTTACCATGAAGGCCTGCTGCACACAGTCTCCTCTTAATAGTTGTTGTAGAGATGTGTCTGCTGCTAGAACTCTGTGTGGCATTGGCCTGGTCTCTAATCTGAGCTGCTGTTAACCTGCGATTTATGAGGCTGGTGACTCAAATGAACTTATCCTCCACAGCAGAGGTGACTCTTGGTCTTCCTTTCCTGGGGCGGGCCTCATGTGAGCCAGTTTCTTTGTAGCGCTTGATGGTTTTGCGACTGCACTTGGGGACACTTTCAAAGTTTTCCCAATTTTTCGGACTGACTGACCTTCATTTCTTAAAGTAATGATGGCCACTCGTTTTTCTTTACTTAGCTGCTTTTTTCTTGCCATAATACAAATTCTAACAGTCTATTCAGTAGGACTATCAGCTGTGTATCCACCTGACTTCTGCCCAACACAACTCATGGTCCCAACCCCATTTATAAGGCAAGAAATCCCACTTATTAAACCTGACAGGGCACACCTGTGAAGTGAAAACCATTTCAGGTGACTACCTCTTGAAGCTCATCAAGAGAATGCCAAGAGTGTGCAAAGCAGTAATCAAAGCAAAAGGTGGCTACTTTGAAGAACCTAGAATATAAGACATATTTACAATTGTTTCACACTTTTTTGTTAAGTATATAATTCCACATGTGTTATTTCATAGTTTTGATGCCTTCAATGTGAATCTACAATTTTCATAGTCATGAAAATACAGAAAACTCTTTGAATGAGAAGGTGTGTCCAAACTTTTGGTCTGTACTGTATATATATATATATATATATATATATATATATATATAGTTATATTGTTGGACACATTAGCAGTGACTCAGTTACACCTGAGGAAGCTGGTATTTATATTGCATTTTTTGATGTCATATTTATTATGTATTATTTACTCACTTGGTGGCACATATATGTCCTAATCTAGGAGTTGTTATTTTTGGGTATGTTTGGGACGTATTTGTGTGTCCCAATACATGATTCATATTGCATACAATGTTTTAATGTTTTTTTTGCTTTGTGTTGCTTAATAGATTATAGTTTTTTATTTAGATGTGCAGCTTTATCTATGCGGTTTTGTCTTTTTTCTAATATATATATTGTGATATGGTTTGCACTCTTTTTGTCCTATAATTGGTTGGTGTGCCCCCTGATTCATATATAGCTATAATACTATTGTGCCAACTGCCGCTTGGTATTAGGTTAAATATTGCTTCATATATCACATCTGCTCTGGTTTTCATGCTTTAATCCCTTGGTCTACGCAGTACTATTTCTGAAGATGAGCAATTTACATTGTAGATATCTTCATTGCTCTCTTATAAATTAGAACATATGGTCTTTTAAGTGGTGTATGACCACTGCCTGATGCATAAAGCAATTGAACAGACTGAATTATTACTGGAGAGCAGTTGAAGTGATGGTAACTATTACTGTGAAACAGATCATAAAAATGTTTCAGTGGACAAGCAGATTTTTGAGAGTTAGTGTAACTTAATGAAATAAGGAGGATTAAAGGGGTTTATCTGACCTTTGAGAAAAAAAGAAAAATGCAGTAAAAACCACCATGACTATAAAATAACAAAAAACAATACTCGCCTTTCCAAGAAACAAAGATGTATACGATCTCATGGCCCCTTGTCTTTGCTTAGGCCAGCTTGTGACTGCTGCAGCCAATCAATGGCCTGAGTGGTCACATGCCCTAAATAGTGATGCCAGCAGTGTTGTCTATGACCTCTGGGGACTCTGATGGGCTACAGCTAACATTTTTAATGGAGGGACAGTAACCCACAATTTGTAGTGAAGTTAAACAAGGATTTTAATGTTTTTTAGTCTTCATGGGGGGGGATACTCATGGGTATAAAAATAAAATGCAAAGAGTTGCAATTCCAACCAGGTCCAGGTGCATAAGAGTGTCATCTGTGTTGGTTCCATGTTGAGAAAGACTGTGTTTAAATATATGCAAATGAGCCTCTAAAAGCAACAGGGGTGTTGCCATTAAGTGAAAAGTCTCTGCTCTTTCTGCAACTGCCACGCTCTCTCTACTTTGATTGACAGAGTCATGCAACAAAAAACGTCATGTCTGGTCCTTTCAATCAAAGTGGAGAGGGTGCGGCAGTTTCAGAGCATCTAGTTGTAAGGGCAACATCCCTGTTGCTTCTAGAGGCACATTTGCATTTATTTAAACATAGGGGTGATTTGTCAAGCTGGTGTAAAGTAGAATTGGCTTAGCTGTCCAAAGCAACCAATTAAATTCCACCTGTCACAACTGCTGGTGGTGATTTAAGGATGAAATTGAGAACAGATAGTGCTATACTGATGTATGTTATTGAATAACTTAGTGGCTATACTAAATTTTAACCCCTTCTCGCCCAGCACCCTACTAGTACAGCGCTGGGCACATGTTTAAAGATGGCCGCGGGTGAACTGCTGATTCGCACAGCAGATGCCCGCGGCTGATGTCCGCAACCGGCGGTCACGGACATTTAACCCCTCGGATGCCGCTGTCAATCCTGACCATGGCATCCGAAGGCTTAAAAAACCAGAAGTGTGCGCTTCCGGTGTTGCTCCGGCTCCCCCGTGTGGCGATCAGAGGAGCCGGAGCATGTTGCAGCAGCCCCTGTCATACTGAATGACAGAAGGCTGCTGCATAGACTTTCCTATGGAGCTCTTGTGTGTAATAGGGCTCCATAGGAAAGCAGTAAAATCATCATAGACTCCAATGCTAATGCATTGGAGTCTATGATATAAGCAATCAGTTGATTGCTTGTTATAGTTCCCTATGGGAACTATCAAAAAGTGTAAAAAAATAAATAAATAAAGTTAAAAAAATAAATAAAAAAACATAAAAGTTCAACTTGATGCAGGCACTTTCGTGACAGCAGCAGCACTTGCAGTAGGGTCGTCGCCTTCTCCCACTTTCCCTAGGCCATGTGACAACACATTCTTCAGTCATGAGGCCTAGACACATCTCAGCCTCCTTGAAGTAAATGGGACTGAGCTGCGATACCAAGTACAACTGCTATATAATCTATAACATTGTGCTTGGTGAGCACTGAGAAGGCTGCGGCATGCACAGGAGCACCATTGCCTTCTCGAACAGCTGATCGGCTGGTGATGGAACTCCCAACCATAAAACAGTCTAAAACACCGGTCTTAATAGATGACCCCCCAAGTTTGTTAGTAACAGCTTCTTAGCTCAGGAGCATTGCAACAACTGAGGTCCTGCACCAGCCACCTTCAAAAGATGTTTTTCTGATTTGGCATATTTATTTTAAATGAATGACACTTTGAGGATCAAGCTGTTTAAAATAACCTTAATTGGATGGAGTAATCAATGCAGCTAAAATATAGACTCTTCTGGCTATTAGACTTAAATGTTCCAATATTTTCTCTATTTCTTTTTAGTATTTTTGTGAACAATAATGGGAATTCAATGCTGTGGAGGTAGTTTAAATGGCAATAATTTTCTGTTTCCAGGCTGTTCTTGTCAAAGTTTTTAGATGACAATAAAATTACAGTAATTACACAAGGTAAATGCAGTTGTTGACCTTTATTTATTTCTTGTGTGTTATGCATATTTTGTATAGTTATTTTTACCCTCAATAGTTGCTGTTGTATTACACACATAAACACCACAGCTTGTAGTGTGTTTTCAATCCGTTATAATGTGTTAAAAACAAAAACATTTTTCCACAATTAGTAAAATAAAATATAACGTTTATTAGATATAAATAAAAATGTTTCCAATAAGTGCACAAATTTGCAACAATTCATTAAAATAGGGAGTGTCTTTTTGGATTGAATATGGGGCCAGGTTAATTATATTATAGAAGCTTATAAACCTTGCTGCAACCCATGTAAGGGGTGCAACTCTGACAAGGGTACCTCAGATTTGCCAGTCTAGTCCTATAGATTCCTCGCATTTGTACAGAATATATTCATTAGCACAACCATTCTGATGAGAGCTCATCAGGGAGAGATAGTCTGTAAACCTACATTAATCAAAGGCCAATACTTATATAAGTGACCATCCATATGCCTATCTGTACAGTATGTCTTTGGAGTGTAGCAGTAAACCCATGCAAACACGTGGAAAGCATACAAACTCCATGCAGATGTTATCTTTGGTCAGATTTGAACCCAGGACCCTGGTGCTGCAAGACAACTTGCTAACCCCTGAGCAATCATCTTTCAAGGACTTGTTGAGATCGCTATGTGCCCCATCATAGGTACCAATAATGTAAATTTTGTTGCCTGCCAAAAACGTAATACAGAGGTTTAGGAAATCATTTATTTCCTTGTCAACGGCTACTGTAAGGCTTTTCTATTGTAGAATAAAAAAATAATGCAGTTTTTGTGTGCATAACTTGTATTGTAGTTAAAAAAAAAAAAGATCCCCTGTGTTAATGAATCCATAAGAAAATTATACAGAATCGTTACACCTATCTTTTGGATAGTAGATAAATGCTCACTTAATTGGAAAATACTTTTTTTTTACTGTTGGATGATGTACTGACATCACAGTCTTAAAGGGGTACTCCATCTTGGACATTGGAGCACATTGCTGCCCTAATATCTGATAGGTGAGGGATAGGTGAGGGATAGGTGAGGGTCCCACATGAGACTCACATCTATACTTAGAATGGAGCCTGCAAAGTGCTGGAGGGTGCACCGCAAATGTGCTGCTGTCCTCCATTAATTTTTGTGGGAGTGCCAAAAATAGCCAAGCACTAGCTTAGTTAATTTCCTATACTCCATAGAAGTGAACGGAGCAGTGACCGAGCTTTTGCGGTGTGCTTCCCATTAATTTCAAAGGGACTCCCGAAAATAGCTGAGCTCAGCTCTTTTCGGCACTCCTACAAAAATTAATGGAGGGTGTTCGCGCATGTACACTTTGTGGGCTCCATTTTGGAATAGGTGCCTGCCCCGGAGTCCGGAACTGCACCTATCAGACATTGAGGGCATATCCTAGGGATATGCCACCAATATCCAAGATTGGTATAACCCTTTAAGTTCCTTGGTCCCAGTGTAAAAATAGTATTACCCCACCATGTCTTATTTGTGATATAGAAATCTTTAATGTAGCAGAGGGCTCCCCTAAGCACCACAGACCAGTAACTACCGCAACCCCTATAGCTATGCCGCTGGATATCACTGTAGGTATGGGAGTCAAACCTACGTATGGTTCTGCCTTAAGGTTTGTATAACACTTGCCATATGACATGGATAAAAATATTAAAAGGAGTGACATGATAACTATTGTTTCCCTGTACCTGAGATCGTGTTCCAGAAATGCATATTACAATAAATAGAGCATAATGAAACAAATCTGCTTGTTAGGAAGTTAGCAGAATATATAGAGATAGTGAAGCAGGAATCGGCAGAAGCTGATTTAAAGCTTAGATAATAAATGGGGTTTGCAATGAGCTGCTTCTGAGTTTGATTTATTTGGACAGATTTGGAGACAAAGCAGTCCCTGAGCAATGAAACTAAATACATTTTAAATCACTTCACATCCACCGCAAAACAAACTGAATCGCACATTTTGACTAAGGGAATTCGACTCAATAAATGCGTGATTACATTTGTAGTCACTCAAAATAGTAAAACATCTTAGAAGAGAGAAAAGATTCTGGGCTGTTGTGTGTTCCTATCTAATATCCTTCAGTCCTTTGTTTTTCAGATCAAATGAGAATTAAAAAAATAAAGGGCCAGTTCTGTGCAAAAAAGATACTAATGAGCTTATCTTGCTGGCAAGCAATACCATTCACGTTATTATTTTTTTTTTAAAAGGTGACTAGTTGTACGTATGTATACACTCCAATTAAATATTATATCTGCAGGCAAAAGATTACATTGTGAAATTCCCCAGAAGGAGTTAAAAATAGTCAAATAAAGATTGATAAATTAAATGAAGAAAAAAGAGTGTTCACATAAAAAATGAGATTTTTTCCCTAAATAGTAGTTTCATTTTGTAAAAGGCATATAGTTTTGTCATGATCATAAAGATCCACATAATAAAGTTAATATTACTTAAAGGGGTTGTCCCATGAAAAATATTGTTAATTTTTCAAACCAGCACCTGGATATGAAAACTTTAACCCTTAGACTCGCAAGTGCAGCGGGCGTCATGGCTGGCAAGTCTCTGCTGTTTCTAACTTGCCACTACTTACCCGATCGCCGGCGTCTTGCTGGGCCTTTAGATGCCGTGATCAAGGCATCTAGTTGCGTCTTTACCCGGAAGCGTACGCTTCCGGGTGGTGTACAGACACCCCGTGTGGCCAATCGGGGTTTCTGTACACGATCTGAAAGCTGTAAACCTCGCTGATGAGGTTTAAAGCTTTCAAAGTGCAATTCTTATTCTGGCCATCAGATGGCAGGCCAGGATAAGAAATGAGCAATTCTTGGATTTATCTCAAGCTAGTAAATCCCTGATTGCTCATAAAGAAAAAAAAAAACACAATATATTAGCTCACATTTGAGCTTTAAAATAAGCACAAAAAATTTAAAAAAAATGTAAAAAAATATATAAAAAATATATAAAAGTTCAAATCACCCCCCTTTCCGTATAAGTAAAAAATAAATACCTAAATAACAATAAATATAAACATCATGGGTATCACCGTGACCGAAAACGCCCGTACTTTATAATGCCATGGTAATTTGAGGAAACACAATGGGTAGCAGTGGAAGAAAACATTGCTTTGCGTGGGTATATTTAATCTATTTCATTTAATGTTTCTGTGTGTATTTGCAGAGAGAAAGTCATCCTCCCTCCCATCCCTGCAGCTGACAGATGTTGATTTTTACCTTCAATTGTTCAATCTCCATTGGCTGCGGAGTGGGAGGGGTCATGGCCTGACTGAGTCGGGGGCGTGACGTTGCAAGACCTGGGGCGGGGTTTTAAGTCCTTCTTTGATGGTGGCCAGAATTACAGGTCGATGCCATGGTAATTTATGAGGACACGGCATGGGAAATAGTGGAAGAAAACATTGCTTTGCACGGGTATATTTAATCTATTTCATTTAACCCCTTCCCGACCGGCGCCGTACATGCTCGCAGGTGCGGCGGGCGTCATGGCCGGCAAGTCTCTGCTGTTTCTAACAGCAGAGACTTGCCGCTTCTTACCTCCATCTGCGGAGACTTCCTGGGCCTTCTGATGCTGTGATCACACGTGATCACGGCATCAGGGTGCGTCTGAACCCGGAAGCCTACGCTTCCGGGTGGTGTACAGACGCCACGATTGGCCAATCGGGGTGTCTGTACACCATATGAAAACTGTAATCCTCGCTGGTGAGGATTACAGTTTTCAAACTGCAATTCTTATTCTGGCCACTAGATGGCAGGCCAGGATAAGAAATGAGCAATTCATGGATTTAACTGCATCTAGTAAATCCATGATTGCTCATAAAGAAAAAAAAACAAAACACAATATATGAGCTCATATTTGAGCTTTAAAATAATCACCAAAAAATAAAAAAAAATGTTAAAAAATATATAAAAAAATAAAAAAGATATAAAAGTTCAAATCACCCCCCTTTCCGTATAAGTAAAAAATAAATACCTAAATAACCATAAATATAGACATCATGGGTATCACCGTGACCGAAAACGCCCATACTTTTAAAATATAAAAAAAAAATTCCAATACAGTGAATTGTGTGGCGGAAAAAAGCGTCCAAATGGCGATTCGCAGTTTTTTGTCGCTTTTTTTTCTAAAAAAAATTAAATAAAAAGTGATCAAAAAGTCATACACACCCCAGAATGGTATAAATAAAAACTTCAGACCGCCCCTCAAAAAATGAGCCCCCATACAGCTCTGTACACATAAATACCAAAAAGTTATAGGGGTCAAGATATGACAAGGAAAAAAAAAAAGGGCAACTTTCTAATTATTTTATCACCATCTAAACGCAGGAAAAACTATACATATTAGGTATTGCCGGATTCGTACTGACCAGTAAGAATGAAAGTAACGGTCAGTTTTAATGCACATCGAACGCTGTAAATAAGAAACCCGTAGAACTGTAGCGGAATAGCGGTTTTCTTGCAATTTCACCCCATTTGGAATTTTTTTCCCGCTTCCCACTACACCATATGCAATATTAAATGGTGGCGTTGGAAAGTACAACTTGTCCCGCAAAAAAGAAGCCCTCATACAGCTACGTGAACAGAAAAATAAAACAGCTATGGCTGTTTGAAGGCAGGGAGCGCAAAATGAAAATGCAGAACCAAAAAAACCTCCGGGGTAAAAAGGGTTAATGTTTCTGTATGTTGTTGCAGAAAGAAATCCAACTTCCCTCCCGCCCCTGCAGCTGACAGAAGTTGATTTTTACCTTCATTTTTTCAATCCCAGTTGGCTGCGGAGTGAGAGGGGGCGTGGCCTGACAGAGTCGGAGCGTGGTTTCGCGAGATCTGGGGCGGGGGTCAGAGTGGCATGAATTACAGGTCGATGACATGGTAATTTATGGGGACCCGCAATGGGTAGCAGTGGAAAAAAACATCTTTTATTAGTACTGAATGGTCGTAGTCTAAAATTAGTCAATTTCATCTACGATTTTTGTGTGTTGTTGCAGAGAGAAATTCACCCTCCCACCCCTGCAGCTGATTTTTTTCAATCCCGGTTGCCTGCGGAGTGGGAGGGGGCGTGGCCTGGCAGAGTTGGGGGTGTGGATTATTAAGATGATTCGAACGGTTGTAGTCTAAAATTAGTCTATTTCATCTAAAATTTTGTGCGTCATTGCAGAGAGAAATTCACCCCCCCAGCAGCTGGAGTGGGAGGGGGAGTGGCCCTACAGAGTTGGGGGTGTGGCTTAGCAAAGCGCTTCGCATAGGTGATTTAATCTATTTCATTTAATGTTTCTGTGTGTCGTTGCAGAATGGCTGCAGAGTGGGAGGGGGCGTGGTCTGACAGAGTTGGGGGCGTGACTTAGCAAGACGATTCGAACAGTTGTCTATAATTAGTCTATTTTATCTAAAATTTTTGTGTGTCGTTGCAGAGAGAAATTCATCCTCCCACCCCTGCAGCAAACAGAAGTTTATTTTTACCTTTATTTTTTCAATCCCCGTTGGCTGCGGAGTGGGAGGGGGCGTGGCCTTACAGAGTCAGGGCGTGGCTTAGCAAAGCGCTTCGCATAGGTGCATTTAATCTATTTCATTTAATGTTTCTGTGTGTCGTTGCAGAATGGCTGCGGAGGGAGAGGGGGTGTGGCCTGACAGAGACGGGGCGTGGCTTAGCAAAAGGCTTCGAACGGTTGTAGTCTATAATTAGTCTATTTTATCTAAAATTTTTGTGTGTCGTTGCAGAGAGAAATTCACCCTCCCACCCCAGCAGCAAACAGAAGTTTATTTTTACCTTCATTTTTTCAATTCCCATTGGCTGCGGAGTGGGAGGGGGCGTGACCTGACAGAGTCGGGGGCGTGGATTAGCAAGAAGCTTCACATGGGTGTATTTAATCTATTTTATTTGATGTTTGTGTGTGTTGTTGCAGAAAGAAAGTCAACCTCCCACCCATCCCTGCAGCTGACAGAAGTTGATTTTTACCTTTATTTTTTCAATCTCTGTTGGCTGCGGAGTGAAAGGGGGTGTGGCCTGACAGAGTTGGGGGTGTGGCTTAGTGAGGCCTGTGGCGGGGGTTTTAAGTACTTCTTTTAGGGTGGCCTGAATTAAAGGTCAATACCATGCTTATTTATGAGCCCACGCAATAGGCAGCAGTGGAGGAAAACATCTTTTATTACTATTGAACTGTAGTAATAGAAAAACACATAAGTTATATTTATGGTAACCGGAATACCTTTAACAGTGTCAGTGAATAGAAATGGATGAGATCCTCAACTGCTGATAATTACCTGGTTGTTATGGAAACCTGCCCTCCCTGTGTGTGTCTTTGCAGAGAATGGCAGTTGGAGTTTAAAACCAAAGTTCCCAGTTGTAATGTTGGCTAATGGAGATCATATTTTGGGAATATCTCAGGAACGGTATGTCCTAGAGAGATGAGACCTGGTCTAAAACCTTCCCGGACACCTGATGTACCTGTGTGCCGAATTTGGTGAAAATCGGTCCAGTAGTTTGGTCGCGCATAGAGAACAGACAGACAGATAGACAGACAGAAACTAATTTTTATATTATTAAGATATATTTGTGTTTTATATATTTGAATATAAGATTGTATTAATAAATGCCACATTGGTTATTTGAAAGCTGACCATTTTTTAAAATAAGTGTATACTATTTTAATGCTAAACTGGTTAGCAGGTTGAGCTATATCTGGGTGAGCACTTCAGATATTCTTTTATTGTGTCTTTATTAGAAATATGGAACCCTTTTTTTCTGTACAGGTCTGAGATGCTCTAATAGAGGGATCTGAATTTTCTCTTTGCTCCATCAGCCAGCTCATCTGAAGGGCTCCTTATTTCTGCTCTTTGAACTTATAAACATTCATTAAAGCTCAGCTCTTATCTTACTGATAAGAATGTGTCTCAATTAAGTGTTTATGACCTCTTCACACAGCTTCACACACTCTTTAGTATGATTCACACAGCTAGAAAAACAGTTAACCCTTTGTTACAGAACGTCTCAATATTTTTAATAATGACCAATTGGAAAAATGTTTTTAGCTCAAAGTAAAACATTTTTAAAAAATGTCTCCGAAGGTGTATATAACATAGCCTTTAAATAATGCAAAAAATTGCAGATTTTTTGCCATTTTCCTAAAATAGAAATAATAAAAAAAGTTAATCAATTATTTACATGTGCCCAAAATTGTTCTGTAAAAAATTTGAACTGTCAAATCCATATACCACTAGATAGATGGCTGATCTGATACCTAACCTAGCTTTCTATGGACAGATGTATAAAACATTTCCTAGATCTAAATACTTTAATTGGAATGTCCCACAATATAAGCAAAAAAAAAACAACTAAGACAAATATAGCTTTGATTTCAAATTCTGGTCCTACTTGACCAACTTCCTAGGTGGGATATGACTAAGAGTCCCCCTCTTCTTCACAATACCTCTGATGACGAGGAATGACTTTCCCAAGGTGTATACTAAGCCCCTTCTCTGAGGAGTGGTTGGAACATGAGGAAATGAGAACCTGGGTGTGGACCCACTGGACTGGCCTCCGGATGGTATGGGACATCCAGAGGGTGCAAAGTGTCCAGAGGCTGATCAAATGGAGACAAGGCAAGGTCTGGATACAGAGTTTGAGGTCAGGCCACACAATAATATAGCAAAATCAGTAAGACAAAATACAAAGTCAGGACAGGTGACAGAAAGGCAACGTCTGTTAAACAGGTACACAGTAATGGCAGAAATTACTGAAACACCTTTGCTCACAGGAACTAGACAAGGATAGAAATCAAATTTTCTCAGGTATCTTCCTGTAGAAGTAGGTGCCTTTACATAGTAACATAGTTTATAAGGCCGAAAAAAGACATCTGTCCATCCAGTTCGGCCTGTTTTCCTACAAGTTGATCCAGAGGAAGTCAAAAAACCCCTGTGAGGTAGAAGTCAATTTTCCCCACTTTAGGTAAAAAAAATTCCTTCCCGACTCCAATCAGGCAATCAGAATTACTCCCTGGATCAACGACCCCTCTCTAGTAACTATAACCAGTAATATTATTACCCTCCAAAAATACATCCAGGCCTCTCTTGAACTCTTTTAGTGAACTTACCATCACCACCTCCTCAGGCAGAGAGTTCCATAGTCTCACTGCTCTTACCGTAAAGAATCCTCTTCTATGTTTGTGTACAAACCTTCTTTCCTCCAGATGCAGAGGATGTCCCCTCGTCACAGTCACAGTCCTGGGGATAAATAGATCATGGGAGAGATATCTGTACTGACCCCTGATATATTTATACATAGTTATTAGATCTCCCTTCAGTCATCTTTTTTCTAAAGTGAATAACCCTAATTTTGATAATCTTTCTGGGTACTGTAGTCCACCCATTCCAGTTATTACTTTAGTTGCCCTCCTCTGAACCCTCTCCAGCTCTGCTATGTCTGCCTTGTTCACAGGAGCCCAGAGCTGTACACAGTACTCCATGTGTGGTCGGACTAGTGATTTGTAAAGTGGCAGGACTATGTTCTCATCACGGGCATCTATGCTCCTTTTGATGCAACCCACTATCTTATTGGCCTTGGCAGCAGCTGTCTGACACTGGTTTCTGCAGCTTAGTTTGCTGTTCACTAAAATTCCTGGGTCCTTTTCCATGTCAGAGTTACCCAATATTTTACCATTTAGTATGTACTGGTGATTTGCATTATTCCTTCCCATATGCATAACCTTACATTTCTCAGTGTTAAACCTCATCTGCCACTTCTCTGCCTAAGCCTCCAGTCTATCCAGATCCATCTGTAGCAGTGTACTGTCCTCTTCTGTGTTAATTACTTTACACAGTTTAGTGTCATTTGCAAAAATTGATATTTTACTGTGCAAGCCTTGTACAAGATCATTAATAAATATATTGAAGAGAATATGACCCAATACAGACCCCTGTGGTACCCCACTAATGACAGTGACCCAATCTGAGTATGTACCATTAATAACCACCCTCTGTTTTCTATCACTGAGCCAGTTACTTAACCACATACAGACATTTTCTCCCAGGCCAAGCATTCTCATTTTATATACTAACCTTTTATGTGGTACCGTGTCAAATGCTTTGGAGAAGTCCAGATATATGACATCCATTGATTCGCCGCGGTCCAGTCTAGAACTTACCTCCTCATAGAAACTGATTAAATTGGTTTGACATGATCGATCCCTCATGAAGCCATGCTGATATGGAGTAATTTGCTTATTTTCATTGAGGTACTCCAAGATAGCATCTCTTTGAAAACCCTCAAACGGTTTACCCACGACAGATGTTAAACTTACTTACCTATAGTTCCCAGGCTCTGTTTTTGGACCCTTTTTGAATATTGGCACCACATTTGCTATGCGCCAATCTTGTGGAACACTCCCTGTCAGTATAGAGTCCTTAAATATCAGAAATAAGGGTCTGGCAATGAAATTACTTAATTCTCTTAGGATAACAGGGGTGTATGCCATCCGGTCCTGGCAATTTGTCTATTTTAATCTTTTTAAGACGCAGCTCTACTTCTTCCGGGGTCAGACAGGGCACTTTTTAATGGGGAATTTACTTTTATATTCTTTAAAGACCTCCTGCAGACCAGCCATAGACTGGGGAAGATAGAAAGCATGCGCAAGCTGCTGCACATAAGGAGGAAAGACACGCCCGCACACATCCTAAATACACACAAGGAAGTCTGAGCCAGAGTGCAAGCTCTGTTCAGAGCTGGGAGGGAGATATAGAAAGGAGTGAGGAAACCCGGCACCCGTTCCTGTGGGTAGCTCGGGGAAGCTGGGTTAACAGCCCTTTTCTAAATGACACATAGCTAAACCTGATAATTAGTCTGTAAAGTAAATATTGAGTTACAGCTTAGCTTACACAGCTAGATCTGCATATGTCAGCGTGTAAATATAGTAGATTACTTACGTCAGCACATCTCTCTTCAGTTTTACATTACTTCCACTCCTTTGCCTATCGATACATCCACAGTGTGTTTTTTGGAATTGTGAATCCTAGCATCATGCTAATGTTAACTCCAAATAATCAGAGCCAGGGATGCATAGGAAAGTAAAGCCATGTTTCATGGCAGATACGGTACGTGACAGCACTATAAGAGTGATTGCCCAGGCTTTCTTGTAATTATATTTCTTCAGATGGAAATTTGTGTGCTAGAAACCAAAGGCACCACAAACTAAAATAAGACAGCAAACAGAAGGTTTATTATGGCTACCATATTCCAAAAGAGAATGTTCCTTCAAGTGAAGTAAATTATCAATAAGTCATTGTGTTGTTTTCTTCTGTCAGATGGTATAAATTCATCTCCACTCTTCATTAGTAATATCGTTGGAGAAGGCCACCAGTTCAGCTTCCACTTGGCTGACTCCCAGCTTTGTTACACTACTGAATTTTAGACTGAATTTCCGGTTTCCAGACATGCATTAATAAGGAAATGGGGGTAGTGGTGTAGAGGGGGAAAGATGATTATTGCCCTGGGCACCAAACTGCAACTGCAAGGACAGCACAGATAATACACAGCTCATGCCTACATCATCAGCAGTTGCTTGGGGTGACATGGAGCTGAGGCAACCACACACTAAGGGAGCCACCCACTGAAAAGTAGAGGGCTCCCTTAGAATAAATATCAAAGCCCTCATCATTCCTTAAAAAAATTCTCCATGTCTGTACAATAATCCTATCTGCTAGAGTATACCTCAGTAAATGGACAGGCAATATTGTTTCTTCATACATGTCATACAATGTCACAGTTAAACACTGATGTATACCCGTCAAAAATGTAAAAATTCAATGATTTCTGTGTGTATTGTATTAATCATGTAGTTATGCAATACAAAACCTATTGTTTTTCTGTATATGACCAGAGAGCTTAAAACAAGTAAAAAAAAAAGTTTCTACAGTTCATAGACTTATTGCCATACAATAGCATTCTGCAGCAAATGCTGAGTAATTGCACATTTTTTAAATCTGGAAAACTATTTCAGTGCAATATATCCATGTTACTAAATGTGTTGCATTGTAGAAAAAGCATTTTATGGTTATAATGTCATTTTTATTCCTGTGTTATTGAATGCATAGTTCAAAGACTTTTTACTGAGAACATTTCATTCCATTTAAAGGTTATGGTCCTGAGGCGAGGGCATGGGTATCAGCAGATGAGGTACATGGTGATTGGTTGTTTAAAAAGTTCAATGAGTTACACCCTGAAAAAACTGCTCCAATTTAGGGTCCAGTGGTCCCTCCTGAAGGAAAGGGTACTGTCATAGTTCCTTGGTGAAGACAATTTATTTATGATAGGCACACCCACATACAGTATGGAGCAATCAAATAGATGAGGTGGTAAAAATAGTAATTTATTTCTTTCCAAGAACTAAAAATAACATGGAATAAAATATATCAGTATATGCTAAAATATCCAGTAGATAATACCCATATAAATCATAAAAAGAACATAAAAAACGTAAAAGACCTTTGTTTAGCACTGGATATCAGTATGGAGATAGAGTATTTTCCATATATATATATATATATATATATATATATATATATATATAATCTCATCCAAAATTATGTATATATAAATGTTTTGAGCAACATCACAATTAGAGTTGAGCGAACGTGCCCGTAACGAGCACTGTAGCGCTCGGCTCCCCTGCGCTCGAATGCCCGCAGGCATCTGGATCCGTCCTCACCTGACTGTAAGTCAATGGGGACGGATCCGTTTGGTATTAATTAAGTACACTGCTACAGATGGATCTGGATAGACTGGAGGCTTGGGCAGAGAAGTGGCAGATGAGGTTTAACACTGACAAATGTAAAGTTATGCATATGGGAAGGAATAATGCAAGTCACCAGTACATACTAAATGGTAAAATATTGGGTAACTCTGACATGGAAAAGGACCCAGGAATTTTAGTGAACAGCAAACTAAGCTGCAGAAACCAGTGTCAGACAGCTGCTGCCAAGGCCAATAAGATAGTGGGCTGCATCAAAAGAGGCATAGATGCCCGTGATGAGGGCATAGTCCTGCCACTTTACAAATCACTAGTCAGACCACACATGGAGTACTGTGTACAGTTCTGGGCTCCTGTGAACAAGACAGACATAGCAGAGCTGGAATGGGTGGACTACAGTACCCAGAAAGATTATCAAAATTAGGGTTATTCACTTTAGAAAAAAGACGACTGAGGGGAGATCTAATAACTATGTATAAATATATCAGAGGTCAGTACAGATATCTCTCCCATGATCTATTTATCCCCAGGACTGTGACTGTGACGAGGGGACATCCTCTGCGTCTGGAGGAAAGAAGGTTTGTACACAAACATAGAAGAGGATTCTTTACGGTAAGAGCAGTGAGACTATGGAACTCTCTGCCTGAGGAGGTGGCGATGGTAAGTTCACTAAAAGAGTTCAAGAGAGGCCTGGATGTATTTTTGGAGGGTAATAATATTACAGGTTATAGTTACTAGAGAGGGGTCGTTGATCCAGGGAGTAATTCTGATTGCCCGATTGGAGTCGGGAAGGAATTTTTTCCCCTAAAGTGGGGAAAATTGGCTTCTACCTCACAGGGGTTTTTTGCCTTCCTCTGGATCAACTTATAGGAAAACAGGCCGAACTGGATGGACCGATGTCTTTTTTCGGCCTTATAAACTATGTTACTATGTTACTATTTGAATTTCAGGAAAACTTCAGTTCACAACAAATCTGAATTTCCTCTTCCTTTGTAGTAACAAATCATTTTTTCCCCCAAAACTAGTGGCTACACGTGTTACAAGTGAACTTAAGAACCCCCAGGAAGAGCATATGACCCAAAAGGCTGCACAGCCAGCCAATTAGAAGATAACCATCCCTACTGATGTCACAGATCTATAAAAAGCCTAATCTTGCCTGGTCTCCACCATTTTACTGTGAGCTGACCATAGGGAGAAACATGGCAAGTGATAAGGATTGTGCTTTAAGAATGTTTTAATTGTAGAATATTCAATAGGGATAATGCAGGGACGGGGTAAGGAGATTGTAGGGAGAGTAATAATGGTATGCATATAATTTTCTCTATCTATTGTAAATGAATAAAATGGCTTATATATAGTTAAATATAACTGCTAACTGATTTTGCAAGAAATCTGAAGCAAAATGATGCCAATTTATCACACTGACATCTCATTAATGATAAGGAACATGATATCACTAAAGAAAAGTGTGCTATAAAAACTCCATTGACATAGCTACCAGTCTACATATCTATAAATGGTTGTAAGTAATTGGTGCTTAACATTAAACTTTGTTGGTGACAAAAAAAGGGAGAACAGTATTTAATTTATGTTATTGGTCACACTGCCATAAGATGTAAGAAGACATCCAAGCCCAAGTCAGAAGTTCAAATCCCATATCTATAATTGATTTCTTAATGTACCTGAAAATGATTTCTTAACATGAAAGCATGAAAACCAAGATATTCCTACAGTGTTCATTACTACATATGACTCTATACTAAACAGTCAGTCTTAGAATTAAAACCACCCATTTAATATTATGTGGGTGTCGGCCCCCTTGTACTACCAAACCAGCTCTGAATTGTTGCTGTATTTGAAATTGTCATGTGGTATATGGCACCAAGAGATTAACAGCATTTACTTTTGAGCCTGATTTTTTTTTCCCCTGCATATTCTATAGATTTTTGATCGGATAGAGATCTGGGAATTTGGAGGCCAACTCAACACATTTGAGTGTGTGATGTTGTTCAATTTTTGCAGTGTGGTACCGAGCCTTTCCCATGAAACAGCCCACTGTTAGGTATTACTGTTGCCTTGAAATGGTATATTAACATTAAGTCCCATTAGATTGCATAAACTATGATTATAGCCTTCTGTACCTCATATAGCAGTGCATTGGCCACTAGTGATAGCTTTTATGGAGTGCTATGAATGATAACCCCTACTGTCATCACTTGTGTGTTATTTTTGCACAGGGACCCTCTGGACTCAGCACAGCCCCCCCCCCCCCCCCGACCTTTTGCAAATGTTCTCTTGTATATTAGGTTTATTATGGTGATGCTGGTCATGGAATAAAAGTATAAATTATGGCTCTTGTATCCTGCCTATGGAGAGAGGAGAAGGGACGACTTCACTTGAACAGGAGCAGTGGAGAATTTACCTTTTCTTCTCCACTATCAGAATTAAGGATGAGTGAACTTTGCTATTTTCAAGACAGCAGAGGAACTCAAATCTTGGTTAGTTTCGGACTAATACACTAAAACAGTGCTTAATACTATTTAAGGTACATGTTGGTGGGAAAACAAACACTAGGGAAAAGAAGAAAGGTTCTCACATGACCCTGAGAGAATGTGGGGGGGAGGGCTTTCCCTGATCGGCTCACCGGCTGACAGACAGCCTGGGTAAGTCAATCAGTGATGCAGTAGGCAGGGAGGTGCCCTAGCATAACAAGCAGAATGTGCAGGGCTTTGCATGAGGGTGGTTGTGTGTGATGGTGTCTGCCAGCAGACAATCAAGCATATTGCCAGTGAGTTATGTGATTACTGCAGCAATAACCATGGTGTGGCAGCCTCAGTTGTCTGCTTACGTATTTTCAGTTTCAACATGGTTGAAATTAATCATTTTTTGGGGGGGTTCAATTTTATTCAATATATATAAATGATTACCATATCAATAACCGTAGTGTGGCAGCAATCTACCTGTGTGTGTTAATTTCATATTGGGGTCAAGCCTCAGTTGTCCTTTTATGCATTTTCATTTTCCACACTGTCACAATTTACATTTTTTGGGGGGGTTTCCATTTAATTAGGCCTCATGTATATGTCACTATGGCAGCAATACCCACAGTGTGGCAACAATTTACCTGTATGTGTTAAATTTAAATTAAGCATCAAGCTTCAATTGTGCATTTATGTATATTTAGTTTCCACATGGTTGGAAATTATTTATTTATTTTAGGGCAGCATTCTACCTGTGAGTGATAATGGGAAATTGAGCATCAGGACTCAATTGTCTGTTTTCTTGAAATCTATTTCCGCACGGTTGGAATTTAACCCCTTCCCGCCTAGCGCCGTACATGTACGGCGCAGCAGGAGGGGACTTGCTGCCCATCGCCGTACTAGTACGGCGCGCTGATCGGGCGGGTACAGGAGATGCGCCCGCCCGATCAGCTGCGGGGGACCGGCTGTGCCCAGTAATTAACCCTCGATGTGCCGCGTCAGCGCTGACCGCGGCACATGCGATGCGGGCGGGAGGAAGGGGAGTCCATCGTGGCTGCTATCCCTGCTTGCCTGTGCGATCCAGCACCCTGGATCGCACGGGAAGCAGGCTGTAAGTGTATTACATTGAGTAATATACTTACAGCCAATGCATTACTATACAACAGTATTGTAATGCATTGTTAAGGGGATCAGACCCCCAAAAGTTAAATAAAGTGAAAAAAAGTGGGAAAAAAGTGAAAAAAATAAAGTTTTACAAAACAATAAAAGTTTCAAGTAAAAAAAAAAAGTACACTTTTAGGTACATATTAAGTATTGCCGTATCCGTAACAACCTGCTCTATAAAAATATAACATGAGATGGCCCCCAGGTGAATGCTGTAAAAAATTTTTTTAAAAACTATGCCAAAACCAAGTGCAATAGCAGGTGGTCAAAAAGGCGTATTTAACCTAAAATGGTACCAATCAAACCGTCATCTTGTCCCGCAAAAATGATACCCTACCTTAGACAATCGCCAGAAAAATAAAAAAAATATGGCTCTCAGAAAATGTCAACACAAAAAAAAAGATTTTATTCTGTTCAAAAATAAATCTAATGTGTAAAATTTAATAAAAATAAAAATGGTAGACATATTGGGTATCAACGCGTCCATAACAACCTGCTCTATAAAAATATCACATGATTTTCCCCCTCAGGTGAATGCTGTAAAAAAAAAATTAAAAAAAACTATGCCAAAACAGCTATTCATACCAATGAAAACGTCACCTCATCCCGCACAAAATGAGCCCCCACATAAGACAATCACTCAAAAAAATAAAAATCAATAGCTCCCGCAAACCAATCCATCAAAATCTGTTCTGCAAAATCCATATGGCGCTCGTTCTGTTCTGAGTCCTGGCATGTGCCCCCACAGCAGTTTACCACCACATATGGGGTGTTGCCGTATTCAGGAGAAAATGGGGAACAACTTATGGCATGCTTTTCTCCTGTTACCCCTTGTCAAAATGAAAAATTTGGGGCTAAAGCAACATTTTATTGGAAGAAATGAAACTTTTGATTTTCACAGCCAAGTGTTTCCAAATTACGTAAAACGCTTAGGGGGTCAAAGTGGTCAGTACCCCCCTTAATATATTCTTTGAAGGGTGTAGTTTCCAAAATGGGGTCACTTTTTGAGGATTTCTACTGTAGGGGTACGTCAGGGTCTCTCAATTACAAAATCGTGCCTAAAAACCATTCTAGCAAAATCTGCCTCCAAAATTCGTATGGCGCTCCTTTCCTTCTGACCACTGCCACAAACCCATAGAGACGTTTACCACCACATATGGGGTATTTCTGTAAACTGCAGAATCAGAGCAATGTATATTGAGGTTTAGTTTGCTGTTAACCCTTGCTGTGGTGCAAGAAAAAAATTATTAACATGAATAATCTACCAAAAAAGTGAAATTTTTTAATTTCACCCCCATTTTCCTTTAATTCTTGTGGAACACCTCAAGGGTTAACAAACGTTGTAACATCAGTTTTTTTATAATTTGAGGGGTGTAGTTTCTAAAATGGGGTCATTTATGGGTGGTTTCCATTACATATGCCCCTCAAAATCACTTTATATCTGAATTGGTGCTTAAAAAAATGGTTTTGGAAATTTTGTTGAAAATTTGAAAAATGGCTTCTAAACTTCTATGCCTTCTAACGTCCAAAAAAAGTAAAATTACATTTATAAAATGATGCCAACATAAAGTAGACATATGGGGAATGTAAAATAATAACTATTTTTGGAGGTATTACTATGTATTTTGAAAGTAGAAAAATTGAAATTTGCAAATTTGCAAATTTTTCAAATATTTTGCTAAATTTGGTATTTTTTTAAATAAAAATGAAATATTTTGCCACAAATTTACTACTGTCATGAAGCACAATATGTGACGAGAAAACAATCTCAGAATGGCCTGGATAAGTAAAAGCGTTGCAAAGTTATTACCACATGAAGTGACACAAGTCAGATTAGAAAAAAAAGGCCTGGGCAGGAAGGTATAAACAAGCCCGGGGACTAGTTTTTTGGGACTAGTCCAATTTAATTAAACCAGCATGTAGGTGATCAATATTGTTGAGCGAATTAAGCTTCAGATCCTACATCCGAAGTTGATTTGTTCAAAACTTAGTTTGGATGCTGTACGGAGATTCGTTTTTGAGCCTTAGCAACATCAGCCTGTCTTCTGTTTACATACCAGTGAAGACTTGTCAACAAAAGGAACGTTGCTAAGGCTCAAAATGGGCCAAATTTTGGAAACTTTGGAATATGAAAAACCATGAGACTTGTGCCAAAGCAGTGTGTTTTTAAACACATTGTATGAAAAACCATCAAATGTGTGTTTACCCATAGCTATACATTATTTACTATTTCTGTCATTGCGTTCCAAAGCTTGGGGAGGAGGGAGGTGAAAAAAATCATAAAAAATAAATGAAAAGAGATACAAGTTTTCTTAAAAATTAGTAGGAGGCTAGAGGGGTTATATACCATCCTTAAGGGCAATTGGAGCAACTTTGGATTGGCGCGAGCCGATTTGGGTTTCTTGCTAAGAAACAGATCACAAAACTACACAGCTAAATCATGTGGATTAAAAACAATGGTTTATAGCAGAGATAAGAAACAAAACTATTGTTGAAAGGTGAATGGATTACAATAAATTGTGAAAAGTGCATGATTTACAAGACTGTATTGAATCAAACCATGTAGAGTACAAATAATGCGTTTTTCCAAATCAGGTGAATTATAACTAATTACCATGTTTGTGTTTTGGTTCACTCCATCTTAGTAGATGGCCGAGGGGAAAATTGTCATGATTGAGTTTTAGGTTTGTACCTGAGCACCACACCCTACTATCCAACACAGAATCATAAGGACTAATTCAGCATCAGTTGTTGCTGATGTATGTCTCTTTGCTGTGCCTTGTTCTGGAGTTGTTTGCTTAGCCCTATATATGTAGGTGAAAGGGGCTGACTTGCTATAGCAGATACAGCCCATGTACAAATGTGGCAATATGTAGCCACAAGACAAGAGAGGCGATCATAGGGTAATTATGTAACAGCCAGAAAGCCCTCTATGAGGGGAATGTAGTCTGCTCCCCTGTTTGTGTTGCACCAGAAACTGGGTGCAGCACCAGTGAAGACAAAGAAGTAAATAATACTGATCGGTGCAGCCGGTTTTATCCAAGATCCTTGGGCGGGAGCCATACTGGGAAATGGATGAGGTGTAGCATTGAAGGGCAGCCGGACTATTATGGTAGAGCTGATGGTGGATAACACAAGGTGCAGGACACAGCCTAGGGCTGGGCGATTAATCAAATTAATTCGATTAATTTGCCAATTGAAAGCCTCACAATTTAATTTTTTAGGAAAATCGTGAACTCGATTTTCCTAAAATGGCGCCCACCAGATAAAATAAAAAAAATATCTCACCTGTCCTGCGCCACGGCTCCACTCCAGTGTCCAGCGCTCCTCTTCTTCTCCGGGGCCGCGCTGCACTGTCCTGACCGCGTACAGCGTCAGGACGTAGTGCGCGCACTCTGACCTGACGCTGCACGCAGTCAGGTGACAGTGCAGCACCGGGAGAAGAAGACTGAGGATCGCCGGACCTGGAGCGGAGCCGTGGCGCAGGACAGGTAAGGGATTTTTTTATTTTATTCTTATGGTGGCCTAGTGGGCTGTTCTGAGGGCTGAAGGGGCACTACTGTGGGATAATCTGAGGTTTCAAGGGGGCACTCCTGTGGGCTGTTCTGAGGTCTGAAGTGACACTACTGTGGGCTAATCTGAGGTCTCAAGGGGGCACTACTGTGGGCTAATCTGAGGTCTCAAGGGGGAACTACTGTGGGCTAATCTGAGGTCTCAAGGGGGCTCTACTGTGGGCTGATCTGAGGTCTGAAGGGGGCACTAATGTGGGATGATCTGAGGTCTGAAGGGGGGACTACTGTGGTCTGATCTGAGGTCTCATGGGTTCACTGTGGACTGATGTGGGGTCTGATGGGGGCACACTGGGCTGATGTGGGGTCTGATGGGGCACAATGGGCTGATGTGGGGTCTGATGGGGCATAATGGGCTGATTTGAGGTCTGATGGGTAAAAACTATTATGGAAGTGCTCATTAGTACCGGAGGACCAGGAAGCAGTGAATGCTCTGTACTTACCGCTTCCTGGTCCTCTGCAGTCGGAAGGCACTTTGTGACCTCACGATGTATGCACCAGTTCACAGCATAGCCGGAGGCAGGATGAAGACAGAGCATGGGCAGTGAGGAGCAGCGGCATCTGGGAGCAGGAGAGGTAAGTGTTTTATTTATTTTATCTGGCATGAGGTTGGGGGCTTATCTGAGGCAATGGGGGTGATGAGAGGCATAAGGGCTGATAATGGGGGTCGATGAGAGGCATAAGGGCTGATAATGGGGGCTGATAAGAGGCATAAGGGTTGAAAATGGGAGCTGATAAGAGGCATAAGGGTTGATAATGGGGGCTGATGAGAGGCATATGGGCTGATATGGGGCTGATGAGAGGCATGGGGGCTGATATGGGGGTGATGAGAGGCATAGGGACTGGTATGGGGGCTTATGAGAGGCATGGGGCTCCTATCTGAGGTCTGATTGGGGGTCATTTACATTGGGGTCTGAGCTGAGGTCTGTTTGGGGGTCTGATCTGTCTTTATAACATTGGGGGTCTGATTGGGGCTGTCAGCTGAGGTCTGATTAACATTGGGGTCTGATTGGTGGTCTGATCTGAGGTGTAATGAAAAATATTTTTTTCTTATTGTCCTCCTCTAAAACCTAGGTGTGTCTTAGGGGCCGTGCGTCTTATAGAGTGAAAAATATGGTAATCCAATTAGATTAATGAATGGATGTGTGGGACTAATGCTCAAGTCAGCAGAGCTGTCAGAATGAAAGTAAAGGTAAAAGCTCTTATAAGACCCCACTAAACCACAGGGACATAATATAGCACTGACTGATTTTGTACATTCATCCCCAGGGCGAGAATGTCAAGAGAGTAAAGTCCGTATTGGAAATATGTGGGTAATCCAATATCTGAACGAAAGAGGGTCGAAGTTTGTATTTCCACTTAATAATTACTGACCAATAAAGCACGTATAGCTATTACTCTTGTTAAGACCTTTTGGTTTCTCAGTATTCTTTTATTTTCTCAATAGAATCGTATCCAAATCACCTCCCCTAGGTACTGTTGCACATAATTGATTCCTTGGAATTTGATGACAGTCATGTCACCCATGAGTACTTCTCCAACATGAAGAAGAATACAATAGAGTATGGGTAGTGGCTCACCGGTCCGCTATTGATGGATATATGGGGTGCTTCCAATCACCGGGCTATACCCTCCGCCCAAATGTAGTTTTAGAAAATGTATATACGTTGGTGATGAGCACTCCTCTACATTTGGTTTTGTATATGTATTCAGGTTATACACTGTGTTCCAATTGTGGTACAGGTGTGTAAGCTGAATATGTTGCACTACAATTGGTGGAACTTTATATATATGTATAGAATAAGTTAAAGTATTTAGTACAGTTTATTAATATAAATACATTTCCCCAGCGCTGGTAATAAATAAAGTAAAATACAAATATTGAGTAAAATCAACACTTATGAATAAAAGAATAAAAAAGATATGCAAGAGATGTATGCACAAAATATAGTCAAATATATAGTCAATTGATCAAATACATATTCTGCTATGTCTCTTTCATCAATGTGGTATTATTGTGTCCTTTTATCTGTTGGGTGGGTATAGACATATGTCTAATCCACCTTGGATGGTATTGACAATAAGGCATATATTGTTATGTAAAGTAGATAATATCCACTCGTTGGAAATATTGTGGACTTGGTAATATGTCTCAGTACGTTACCCTCCTAGTAGGATGCGTGGTCTGCTGTACTGGTTTGGATGCGCTGCTTCTCCGGGGTTCTGCTGAGTGTCCGCGATGTCAGCGATGCTGGCCGGCCCGGCGTTTTCCCGTGGCGTCCCACGTGTTGCCTTGCTCTGTTTGGCGCCTGATTGGAGTTCGGAGTCAGCGTGAGTAGTTGATTAGTAGCTGCGCTCCAGCTGTTCTGAATTTTCCAATGGTACTTGTTGTCCTGTTTTGTTATATGCGGGCAAAATCTTCTTGTAAAAAAAGGTTGTTATGTACCACAATCTGTTATGTACCACAATCTTGGTCTTGTGCCATAATAATTATGCCGTAATACTTTTAAATATTTTTAAATCCACAAGGTATCGAAAGTGAACCAAACGCGTTTCAGGGCTATACTTGCCCCTTCTTCAGTGGTTTGTGGATTATGTTTGTTTCTCTGGCACTTTTATAACATTTTATTGAGCCCCTCCTGTTTTCTCCAGGGGTTCATTATAATTT